>CAUYLG010052654.1:0-27906 GCA_963573385.1 Cacajao melanocephalus | reverse complement strand
CACAAAATACCCATAAAAATCTTTTTTTTTTTTTTTTTTTTTTAAGATGGGGTTTCACCATGATGGCCAGGCTGGTCTTGAACTCCTGACCTCAGGTGATCCACCCACCTCGGCCTCCCAAAGTGCTAGGATTACAGGCGTGAGCCACAGCGCCCGGCCCATTTTTTTTTTTTTAAAAGAAAGAAAAATCAGACTGGGTAAAGTGGCTCACATCTCTTCTCCAGGCTGGTCTCAAACTGACCTCAAGTGGTCTACCTGCCTTGGCCCCATAAAGTGTGGAAATTACAGGTGTGAGCCACCACGCCCAGCCCAGTCCTCTTAATATAAACACTTTAATGTCAGTTAATGCTTGAACTCAATGTTAAGTCAACTCAAAATCAAGTCAATGCTGCATTGACTCTAATGTCAATTAATGCTTGATGGTTTGCTATACTTACTGAATTTGGAACAATTATCTCTAAAATGAATTTTCTGATGTTCTGCAAGGAGTGACCTCATACTGAAGACCTTGCCACACTTATTACATTTGTAATATTTCTGTCCAGTATGGATTATCTGATGTCTAATAAGGTGTGAATGTGAAGTAAAAACTTTGCCACAATTATCACACTTGGGATGTTTCTCTCCTGCATGAATTCTCCTATGTTTTGCATAAGATGAAGCTTGACTGAAGACCTTGACACAATCATATTTGTAAGGTTCCTCTCAAGTATAAGTTCGCCAATGAACTGAAAGGTATAAACGATGTCTGAAAAATCTGCCACATTTACTACACTTGTAAGATCTCTCTTCATTATGGATTCTCCAATGATTTGCAATGGTTGTAGAGTTACTGAAGGCTTTGTGACAATCATTACACTAGAAAAGTTTTCCTATAGCATGGATTGTTTGATGGTGAATAAGTGTTGACTGCCCACTAAAGGCTTTGCCACACTCATTACACTTGTATGGTTATTCTTCACTGTGAATATAGTATATAGTCCCAAGTATGAATCACGCCCAAAAGTCTTGTCACAAACCTTACATTTGTATGGTTTCTCTCCAGGATGAATTCTCCTGTGTCTTTCATGTTGTGATTTGCAACTGAAAATTTTGTCACATTAAGGTTTCTCTCCAGCATGAAGTCTATCATGACATGAAAGGTGTGCTTGTTGATTGAAAACCTTACCACATTCATTACTTTTTAAAGGTTTCTCTTCAGTATGAAGTCCATCATGTGTAAGGGATGATTTCTGACTAAAGGTCTTGACATGTAAATTACACTTGTAAGGTTTCTCTCCAGTATGAGAAAACTTAATTATTTAAGTGCCACATAAATTACACTTGTAAGGTTTCTCTCCAGTTTACAGTGGTTTACAGGGAATGATGTCTGACTGAAGGTCTCGCCACACAGATTACACTAGTAAGGTTTGTCTCCAGTATGAAGTCTATGATGGCATAGAAGTGATAACATCTGACTGAAGGTCTTGCCGTACTCATTACACTTGTAAGGTTTCTCATCAGTGTGACATCTATGATGGCATGCAAGGTATCACTTCTGATTAAAGACCTTGCCACATACTTCATATTTATGTTGTTTCTTTCCTAAATGAATTATCTGATGTTCCCTTAAGAGTGAGCTATAATTAAAGGCTTTGCCACTGTCATTATATTGGAAAGATTTTTCTCTCCTGTGTACTTTGTTTTTGTGTGAGTAATGAAAAATGAAGGAAGTTATTCCTATAGCTATTAGAAATACGGGTTTTGGGCCGACAAGAAATTCTTTGGGATGTTGAAACAGAGAAAGCATCATTGATAGAATTCTCTGCTTGATTACCAAGTTGAATTTTCCTATGTCTTTCAAAGTGTTATTTGAGACTAAAAGCTTCGTCACATTCTTCACATTTGTAATGATTCTCTCCAGTATGAAGTCTATCATGACGTGCAAGGCTAAATTTTTTTTCTTTTTTTCTTTTTTTTATAAAGACAGGGTTTCACCATGTTGGTCGGGCTGGTCTTGAACTCCCGACCTCAGGTGATCTGCCCGCCTCGGCCTCCAAAGTGCTTGGATTACAGGCGTGAGCCACCACGCCCGGCCGCAAGGTGAAATTTTTTATTAAAAACCTTGCCACATTCATTGCACTTGCAAGGTTTTTCTCCAGTATGAATTGCCTTATGAATCACAAGGGATGAACTGTAATGGAAGGTCTTGCCACACTCACTACACTTGTAAGGTTTCTCTCCAGTATGAATTGCCTTATGAATTACAAGAGATGACGTCTGACTGAAAGTCTTTCCACACTTCTTATGCTTGCAAACTTTGTCTCCAGTATGAGTTTGCCAATGTACTGCAAGGTATAAACGAGGTTATTTGGGGCTGAAAACTTTGTCACATTCTTCACATTTGTAAGGTTTATCTCAAGTATGAAGTCTATGATGGTTCAGTTTTTGATTAAAAACCTTGCCACATTCATTACACTTGTAAGGTTTCTCTGCAGTATGAATTGCCTTATGAATTGAAAGACCTGAATTTTGACCAAAGGTCTTGCTACACTAATTACACTTGTAAGGCTTCCCCCCAGTGTGAATTCTAGTATGTTTTTTCAGGTATGAATTACATGCAAAAGCCTTGTCACAAACCTTACATTTGTATGGTTTCTCTCCAGTATGAATTCTCTTGTGTGTTTCAAGGTGTGATTTGCGAGTGAAAACTTTGTCACATTTTTCACATTTGTAAGGTTTCTCTCCAGTATGAACTCTCTTATGTGTTAGAAGATAGGATTTGCGACTGAAAACTTTGTCACATTCTTCACATTTGTAAGGTTTCTCTCCAGTATGAAGTCTATGATGACGTGCAAGCGTTGCTTGTTGATTAAAAACTTTGCCACATTCATTACACTTGTAAGGTTTCTCTCCAGTATGAAGCCTATGATGACGTGCAAGGCTTGACTGTTGTTTAAAAACCTTGCCACACTCATTACACTTGTAAGGTTCCTCCCCAGTATGAATTGCCTTATGAATTACAAGGGCTGAAGTGTGACCAACGATCTTGCCACACACATTACACTTGTGAGGTTTCTCTCCAGTATGAATTGCCTTATGAAGTACAAGAGCTGAATTGTGATGGAAAGTCTTGCCGCACTCATTACACTTGTAAGGTTTCTCTCCAGTATGAAGTCTACGATGGCATAAAAGGGATGACGTGTGACTGAAGGTCTTGCCACACTCATTACACTTATAAGGTTTCTCTCCAGTATGAGTTCGGCAATGAACTGCAAGGTATGAACGACGGCTAAAACATTTGTCACATTTATTACACTTGTAAGATGTCTCTTCATTATGGATTCGCCAATGATTTGCAATGGTTGTAGCGTTACTGAAGACTTTGTGACAATCATTACATTTGTAAAGTTTCCCTATACCATGGATTGCTTGATGGTGAATAAGCGTTGACTGTGCACTAAAGGCTTTGCCACACTCATTACACCTGTAAGGTTTCTCTCCAGTATGAATTCTAGTATGTTGTGCCAGGTGTGAATCACGCCTGAAAGCCTTGTCACAAACCTTACATTTGTATGGTTTCTCTCCAGTATGAAGTCTACGATGGCATAGAAGGGATG
Source organism: Cacajao melanocephalus (assembly GCA_963573385.1). Classification (NCBI taxonomy): domain Eukaryota; kingdom Metazoa; phylum Chordata; class Mammalia; order Primates; family Pitheciidae; genus Cacajao; species Cacajao melanocephalus. Next base: position 24,307 of record CAUYLG010052654.1, on the reverse strand, counting down.
ATGTCTGACTGAAGGTCTTGCCACACTCATTACACCTGTAAGGTTTCTCTCCAGTATGAAGTCTACGATGGCATGTAAGGGATGACATCTGACTGAACGTCTTGCCACACTCATTACACTTGTGAGGTTTCTCTCCAGTATGAAGTCTATGATGACGTGCAAGGCTTGACTGTTGTTTAAAAACTTTGCCACACTCATTACACTTGTAAGGTTTATCTCCAGTATGAATTGCCTTATGAATTACAAGGGCTGAATTTCGACCAAAGGTCTTGCCACACTCATTACACTTGTAAGGTTTCTCTCCAGTGTGAATTCTAGTATGTTGTGCCAGGTGTGAATAACACCCAAAAGCCTTGTCACAAACTTTACATTTGTAAGGTTTCTCTCCAGTATGAAGTCTATGATGACTTGAAAGGTTTGATTGTTGATTAAAAACCTTGCCACATTCATTACACTTGTAGGGTTTCTCTCCAGTATGTACTGTCTTATGAATTACAAGGGCTGAATTTTGACTGAAGGTCTTGCCACACAAATTACACTTGTAAGGTTTCTCTCCAGTATGAAGTCTACGATGGCAGGTAAGTGATGACATCTGAATGAAGGCCTTGCCACACTCATTACACTTGTAAGGTTTCTCACCAGTGTGACATCTACGATGGCGTTCAAGGTATCGCTTCTGATTAAAGACCTTGCCACATACATCACATTCCTTTTGTTTCTCTCCTAAATGGATTATCTGATGTTTCCTTAACAGTGAGCTACAATTAAAGCCTTTACCATTCTCATTACATTGGAAAGATTTTTCTCTCATGTGTCCTTCCTGTTTTTGTGTGCGTAATGAAGAATGGAGGAAATTACTGTCATAGTTATTAAAAATATAAGTTTGGGGCCTACAAAAATTTCTTTGGGATGTTGAAACCAAAGACGCATCATTGATTGACTTCTCAACTTGATTACCAATTTTCCCTTCAGTCTGAAATATGTGCAGTTCAGGCAGATGCAGATGAAAGCTCGATCCAAGCTCATCTTTAATAGGCTCGTTGCAAGCATGCCTTTCAGCATGTCGGTCTTTACTATCAGTGAACTTCTTAATCTGTGTCCTGGGTGCTTCATGGCTATTTCTTTCATCTTTCTGCCACTGGAACTCAAAGTCATGAATATCTTTTTCAATTTCCTGGAAGCAAAAATCTCGACTGTGATGACTTTCATGTGTTTCCAATGTCCCTGTGTGGAAGATTTCTGTATTACCTTGTCCTCTTGATGAGACTATCTTCATCATGCATTTGGAAGAGATATCTACAAAATATAAACACAAATAGGTTTCCAGTTCAGTACAGAGGGTAAATAATACCGAAATGTATAAATATGACACAACCATACTTATTTTAAACTTCCAAACATGATCTTCAAAGTTTAGGAACACAAAAGAAGTGAGATTCTTTAATAAATAAAGGGAGATTATATGGACTTCATTTCTGTGAAAGCCTATTTCCAATATCATGACAAAATACTGACAGTATTTTTACTATATACCAATAAAGGCTAAAGGACCACATAATATACTATGTTGGTAAATAATCCACAACAAGCTCATGTAAGGATAACCAAAATCAATGGAAATTCTGTATTGTCACACAATCACAGCACTCTGAAGATAAGAAAAGATAAGAAAAATTCTGTGCTATCCTACAGAATCTCAGGAGAAAAGAAAAAAAAAAAAAAAAGATTACAAAAATTAGCCAGGCGTGGTGGCCCGCGCCTTTAGTTCCAGCTACTCAAGAGCCAGAGGCATAAGGATCACTTTAACATGGGAGGCAGAGGTTGCAATAAGCCAAGCTGATCCCACCACTGCACTCCAGCCTGGGTAACAAAGTGAGACTTCTTCTGAAAAAATAAAAAAAAGAAAGAAAGAAAGAAAAAAAATTAAAAAAAAGAAATAGAAAATGTTAATACAATATTTTTCTGAATATATGCCATAAAATTACCTATATCCATGCAGATCCGGCACTCTGCGACTTTTTTTTTTTGAGATGGAGTCTTTCTCTCGTTGTCCAGGCTGGAATGCAGTCACGCGATGGTGGCTCACCAAAACCTCCTCCTGGGTTCAAGATATTCTCCTGCCTCAGCCTCCTGAGTACCTAGGATTACTGGCATGCGCCACCACACCCAGCCAATTTTTGTATTTTTAGTAGAGATCGAGTTTCTCTATGGTGGTCAGGTTGGTCTCAAACTCTCAACCTCAGGTGATCTGCCCACCTCGGCCTCCCACAGTGCTGGGATTACAGGCGTGAGCAACCGTGCCAGCCCTGCATTATTAAAAAAATTTTTTGTAATTTTTTGTTGTTGTTGTTTGAAACAGAGTCATGATCTGTCACCCAGGCTGGAGTGCTATGGCACAATCTCGGCTCCCTGCAACCTCCACCTCCTGGGTTCAAGTGATTCCTCCTGCCTGAACCTCTTAAGTAGCTGCAATTACAGGCACATGCCTTCATGCCTAACAAATTTTAGTAGAGATGGGGTATTTTTAGTAGAGATGGTCTTTCACCATGTTGGCCAAGCTGGTCTTGAATTCCTGACCTCGAGTGATCCACCTGCCTCGACCTCCCAAAATCCTAAAATTATAGGTGTGAGCGACTACACCCAGTGGCACATTCTGACATTAACGAGTGGAGTGTGTCAGCTGTATTGCATACCACATACCAAAAATATTGTAACCCATAATTTTTATTACTTTATGTAAAATCATAAATATTAGTAAACTACTGTAACCCATGATAAAGCCAGGAAGCAAATAATATTTATACAGCCTGCAGAATTCTAAGCAATTCCCAATCTAGAAAAAAGGCACAACTTCTACTTACCACCAGCACACAATATAAGAACTGAAATACATGTTAAGATCGCTGCCTTCTGATGTGTTAGGTCAAGAAAATACACAGCATTATAAGGAATAAGAATTGACTAACAGTCATGTGCAGTGGCTCATGCCTGTAATCCTAGCACTTTAGGAGGCTGAGGTGGGCAGATCACGAGGTCAGGAGTTTGAGACCAGCCTGGCCAATATGGTGAAACTCTGTCTTTACTAAAAATACAAAAAAAAAATTAACTGGGCGCTGTGCCAGGTGCCTGTGATCCCAGCTACTTGGGAGCCTGAGGCAGGAGAACCATTTGAACCCAGCAGGCGGTGGTGGCAGTGAGGCAAGATCACACTATTGGACTCCAGCCTGGGTAACAGGGCGAGACTGCGTCTCAAAAAAAAAAAAAAAAAAAAATTGACTAGCAGTGTCGGAGATTGCAATTATGATATCACAACTCCAGTTATGTCACAGCCAGGCAATACAGCAATTCTATACATATGCATTGCCCTGAATCATCTGGTTCACTATGCATAACATATGAAACACAGAATGTGTACTGGGAAAATTTATAAACAGAGATCAGAGAAAACATTGTATAAAACAAACTGCACAATAAAAACATAAAAAATATAATGCAGCCTCCCTGGTCTGAATGTTCATATTGGGCAAAAGCCATGTTTAGAGTTCCTATTCTCCAACAGAATGGTCCTGCAGATGGGGCCTTTGAGAGAATTTGGTCATGGGTGTTGACTACTCAGGAATAAGTCTAGTGCTTCCATTTTTCTTTCTTCTTTTTCTTTTCCTTTTTTTTTTTTTTTAAATAGAGATGGGGTCTCGCTCAGGCTGGAGTGCAGTGGCTATTCACAGGCGCGATCCCACTACTGATCAGCACAGGAGTTTTGACCTGCTCCGTTTCCGACCTGGGCCTGTTCACCCCTCCTTAGGAAACCTGGTGGTCCCCCGCTCCCAGGAGGTCACCATATTGATGCCAAACTTAGTGTGGACACCCGATCGGCATAGCATACTGCAGCCCAGAACTCCTGGGCTCAAGAGATCCTCCAGCCTCAGCCTCCTGAGTAGCTGGGACTACAGGCACGTGCCACTGTGCCTGGCTTTCTTTTTGTTTTGAGAGGGCTTTGCTCTGGAACCAGTTTGGCTTCACCTTGCTCTTGAATCTCCCACTTTCCAAATTCATAATAAAATAAATTTCGGTGTCTTAAGCTTCCCAGTGAAAGCTATTTCTTTCTTTCTTTGTTTTTCGGACTGAGTTATGTTCTATCACCCAGGCTGGAGTGTAGTGGCATGATTCTCCTTTCTAAAGAGATGTTCCACATGAGCCTCCTGAGTACCTGGGACTACAGCCTGGCTATTTTTTTAAAAATCTTTTTGTGTTTTTTTTGGGTATGAGACAGAGTCTCACTCTGTCACCCAGGCTGGAGTGTAGTGGCATGATCTTGGCTCACTGCAACCTCAGCCTGCGGGATCAAGTGATTCTTTGCCTCCCAAGTGGGTGGGTTACAGGTGCTCGCCACCATGCCCAGCTATTTTTCGTATTTTTATTAGAGACGGGGTTTCACCATGTTGGCCAGCCTGGTCTTAAACTCCCGACCTCAGGTTATCCGCCTACCTCGGTCTCCCAGAGAGCTGCGATTACAGACGTGAGCCACTGCACCTGGCAAATCTTGCAGCTTTTAGATGCTGTATGGGCACTAGAAAAGGTAGCTGTTATGCACTACAAAGAACACCAGGCAGATGGGTCCTATGCGTCTAGGGGGAGAAGGAAAGCAGACAGAGAGGCTAGGCGAGCCGCTATAGCAACTCCGTCATCAGAGGCCAGGCTTTTGCAATGCATCTTCTTCCAGAACCTCTACCTATGGAAAAAGCTAGTTACTCCCCTAGTGAAAAGGCCCGGTTCGCTCAAGAGGCCATTCACAACATAATGACCCCTAAGTTTGTGAAGCAGTTCCGTAAAGGAACGCATATGGGGAAGACCGCTTTGGAAGCTCTAATAGGGTGCCATTTTTGCCATTTGTCCATGCTGCGTCTCACTGCCACCACCAGTGCTCCTTGTGAAACATGCTTAACCTGTGCCCAAAACAATCCGAGGCAGGGGCCAGTTTCACCCCCAGAAATTCAAGGAGTAGGAGCAAACCCATGTGAAACCCTCTGTGGATTTTATCAAATTGCCTCGAGCAGGAGGTTATCAGTATATGTTAGTATTTGTCTGTACTTACTCCGGTTGGGTTCAGGCACTCCCCACTTAAAATCAAAGGCCAGAGAAGTGACCAGAACCTTATTAAAGGATATTATCCCCAGGTTTGGGCTGCCTCTGAGTCTAGGATCTGACAATGGACCGGCATTTGTAGCTGAGATTGTTAAAGATATCTCTTGGCTTTTAACAATAAATTGGAAATTATATATTGCCTACCATCCACAGAGTTCAGGGAAAGCAGAGTGAACGTACCAGACATGAAAACAATTGCTACAGAAAGTCTGTCAGGAAACCCACTTACAGTGGGATCAAGTCTTGCCCATGGTCCTTCTCCAAGGCAGATGCACCCCAACCAAACAGACTGGATATTCACCATATGAAGTTTTCTTTGGGGGACCACCCCGCCTCATAACCCAGGTAAAAGGAGATCTTAAGGAAATAGGAGAAATAACATCCACCCCCACTGCTGTTAAAGTTGCTGAAGCTGTTCCCTGGATTAACTGTCAGTTAAAGCCATAAGCCCAAGACAAGTGGACCAGTCAGCTAGAACCAAAGCATCCCATAAGGCTAACTTTGAGACGCATCATCGACAAGGACCAGGGCCAGCCCGATTCAGTCTCAGACACAGTCAACCTCGAGGAATCACCAAGCCCTGCTCTAGTCACACAACCAGAAGCTGATGAGTCAATGCGCAGCCAAAGCTTGAGGAATCTCCACTGGATAAATAGATGCGAACTGAAATCTAAAGCCTTGCCGTTATTTTAGTAATATTAACCATCCTGTTACTATGTTATCATTGCTGCAAAGCTTTTCTCCCAGGAAAAAGCATTTTTTATTCAGTCTTAGTGTAAAAATGTTGCCTTTCATTTTGCTTATGTTAGCCCTTGTGGCAAATTTAGTAAGTGGGGAAGTAATGAATGGATGTCCTATGTGCACCCACGCTATATGAATAAGAAATACACAAGTTAAGGCCGGGCGCGGTGGCTCACGTCTGTAATTCCAGCACTTTGGGAGGCTGAGGAGGGTGGATCACGAGGTCAAGAGATCGAGACCATCCTGGCCAACACAGTGAAACCCTGTCTCTACTAAAAATACAAAAATTAGCTGGGTGTGGTGGCGTGCGCCTGTAGTCCCAGCTACTCGGGAGGCTGAGGCAGGAGAATTGCTTGAACCTGGGAGGCGGAGATTGCAGTGAGCCGAGGTCGCGCCACTGCACTCCAGACTGGCGCCTGGTGGCGGAGTGAGACTTTGTCTCAAAAAAAAAAAAAAAGAAAAAAAAAAAAAGAAATACACAAGTTAAGACCTTACCATACCAAACAAATTATGAGTGTACAGGAGCTTCCCTAGGAACTTGCATATATAATCAAAATAGCTATTTGATTTGTGATCCAGGTGATTATCAGCCTTATGTGTGCTATGAACCCGAACTTTTACCTGGGACTTGGTTTGAGCTCTGTGAAAAGTCAGGAGAAGAAACCCTTTACAAACTAACTTCGGTACCCCCTTGTCATCAAGGAAGCATGTTTGTATACTTACATGCCTGTCAGATAATAAACACACTTCTTAAAAAAATAGTTGTAGCCCCAACACGCTGTAACACCCCCGTTAGAAAAGTCTGAGGCTGGGGGCAGTGGCTCAGGCCTGTAATCCCAGCACTTTGGGACACGAAGGCAGATGGATCACCTGAGGTCGGGAGTTCAAGATCAGCCTGACCAACACAGAGAAATCCTATCTCCACTAAAAATACAAAATTAGCCAGCCTTGGTGGTGCATGCCTGTAATCCCAGCTACTTTGGAGGCTGAGGCAGGAGAATTGCTTGAACATGGGAGGCAGAGGTTGTGGTGAGCCAAGATCACATGACTGCACTCCAGCCTGGGCAAGAAGAGCAAAACTTCCTCTCCAATAACGAAAAAAGAAAACTCCTAACCATGTGCACATGGCATAGCTGCAAAAGCTATAAATCCTCAAAGGAAGCAGGCTGTGCTTACTCGAATCAGTGTGGATCAGTGATGCTCTAAGCTGGTATGATTATGGTAACTGTGAAATAGGAGATAAAGGAGAAATCTGCAATCTCATAGAATTCACTCTGGGACACAAACTCACCTATTTGGATCACAAGCATCAAAATACTGGTGGGATAAATAATTTAACTAAGGCAGATGAAGAAAATGCTGAGAAAAGAAAGTTAGCCCTTGTGTATCTTAAAGAATGGGCAAATGGAGACACTGTATTTTTCTATATCATCAAAAAGACCTGAGTTCATCGACCCTCACCGTGGTTTTGAGTCTTAAAGTCACTCAATGAACATTTTAACCAAGGAATTCCTGAGTCACCTTCTACCACTAGGAATCTATTTGCTCAGTCAGCTGAAAGTATAGCAGGAAATCTAGGAGTCACCTCATGTTATGTATGCGGAGGAACTAACATGGGGGACCAGTGGCCTTGGGAAGTGAAGGAATTGCTACCCCAAGACCATTACACTTTAACCCTTTCTGCCTCAAATACTCCAGAGTTATCGCCCACAGGCTCGAGTACTTGGCTTCTAAAGACTTCTATTTTAGAAAGGTACTGTATTGCCCGCTGGGGGGCCACCTATACTAATCCAGTAGGTGAACTAGCATGTCTAGGACACCAATATTACAATGAAACTGTAGGAAAGACCCCATGGTGGAGAGAGAACAGACGAGGTAAGAGCAGCTCCAAGCCACCTCGTTTTAACTCATTTTCCAGATTTCCTTCCTTAAACCATTCTTGGTACCAACTAGAAGCTCCAAATGCCTGGTGGGTACCTTCAGGCCTCTATTAGATTTGTGGCCTGCCGGCATACAGGTAGTTGCCAGAAAAATGGATGAGGGCTTGTCTATTAGACATCATCAAACCATCATTCTTTTTGCTTCAACTGGGGCAAGGGAAAAGATTATGTGATGAGTCCAGAAACAGAAGCAGGTGAGCAACAGACAAAGAAAGACGTTCAAACAGAAGACTGGAAAGACACAGACTGACCCTCAGAAAGAATAATGAATTATTATGGTCCAGCTACTTGGGCGCAAGATGGGATATGGGGATATAGCACTCCCAGTTATATGATAAACCACATCATTAGGTTACAGGCAGTCCTAGAAATCATAACCAATGAAACATCCAGAGCTTTAGATGTGCTAGCTGTACAAGCCACACAGATGAGAAACTCAATATACCAGAACAGGCTTGCACTAGAGACAATCTCCTGGCCTCAGAAGGAGGGGTTTGTGGAAAATTTAACCTAACTAATTGTTTAGAAATTGATGACAATCAGCTGGGCGCAGTGGCTCACGCCTGTAATCCCAGCACTTTGGGAGGCCGAGGCCAAGGCTGAGGTCAAGACTTCAAGACCAGCCTGACCAACATGGAGAAACCCCATCTCTACTAAAAATACAAAAAATTAGTTGGGCATGGTGGTACATGCCTGTCATCTCGGTTCTTTAGGAGGCTGAGGCAGGAAAATCACTTGAACCTGGGAAGTGGAGGTTGCAATGAGCCAAGATTGTGCCACCGCACTCCAGCCTGGGCAACAAGAGTAAAACTCCGCCTCAAAAAAAAAAAAAAAAGAAAAAAGAAAGAAATTGATGACAATCGACAAGCAGTACTGGAGCTCACTGCCAGAATGCAGAAACTGGCCCCTGTCCCAGGTCCTGGTCCAAACTTGGAAAGGGTGGTCTCCAGATTCTCTTTTTGAAGGATGGTTTTTGTCTTTTGGCAGCTTCCAAACTCTTACAGGGAGTGTAATTCTCATATTAGATGGATGCCTGATACTCCCTTGCCTCTTAACTCTTTTATGCAGAAGCATACAAACAATCATAGAGGCAGCAGTGCCTAGGCACACTATATCCCAAATAACGGCTTTAACTACATATCAGCCTTTCTCCTTGGGGGAAGAGAATCACATGGTGAAAAGACAGTTGACTCTAGCACCCATATAGGACTCCCCTAAGGGTATTTTTCTTCCTCATACTCTGCCTTTTTTTGTTCCCTTTCTGAATCACATGAAGTACAGATGCACAGGTGTGAAGAGCTTCTAGGTCAAATCATGAAGTATAACCATTAGATGTCGTAACCTAATAAAGCAGCTTGCTAAAGTGTAATCTGTCTTCAGTCTTGTCTTCCAGGCTAAGGAAAAGCCTCCAAAGATGATACCACGAGCTCTGTATGGCCCCAGATGGATGGCTGGTTAGTCAATGATGGGTGAGATTCCCCAGAGAGGGGGAAAACCTCAGACAGGCACAGCCACAGAGAGGCCAACAGGAGCCAAAGGAGTTTGCCTACTCCTGCCATCAGGAGGTCCAAAGTAGATGGCCACAGGAGAAAGTACACCAGCAAGCTAGCTTTGCACCGGAGCAGACAAACAGTAACACTTCAATGACAGGTTGATTGCTCCATCCTGGTATTACGTGAATTGTAAAGTCTCCAAAAAAAAAAAAAAAGAGAGAGAAAAGCCTTCTAGTCATAAAGCCCTTTTAAAGAAAGCTTTTAAGGGGGTAATGGGGAGGGAAGTAAAAATCAGAGACAGAATTAAAATAGAATAAGTAATAGTTAACATTGGGACTAGGTTATTAAGAATAATCATAGTAAGCAAAACACAAGTAACCCCTCCTAGCTTAGCCCAACTAGTTCCAGCTGCAAACTCATCTAACAGCCCACATTCCAGGCTAGTCATACAAACTGTATTTAGAGAAAGTAGAGGCAGAGCAGACCTAGCCCAGACCCCTTGACTCAGCTAAGAGCACCAGAGCAGACCTTTCTGCCTGCAGCCCACACATTCTTCTGCAATTCCTGCTTTTCTTACCCCAGAGGCAAGGTTAAGAAGTCAAGATAACCCCAAAGAAAATATACATTTTCCCAAGATTGTAAAACTTGTCACAAGTCAATAATTAAGTGTCTTTGTCAGAAACCGGTTTTCTGCCTCATTTTCTCGCCTCGAATTGTATAAAAGCAATACGTTCTTTTTGTTGAGGGCTGGTGGCCATCATATGCATTAGCCTTGCCATCAGTCAGTGGACCAATAAATTCTCTTGAGTCTCCATGGTCTTTTTGCCCTCTTTGGCTTGAATTCCTGCAACAATATGCAGCTGTGAGCCAGAATGATAGCCTCCCTAGGAGGAATTTCAACACCACTGACTGCTGCTTAGAGAAGACGATCAATAGTTTATGAGGTGAACGTTGTCACAGTGCCAGCGAGAGACACTTCTGTGACGCTCCTCAAAACCCAGAATGGGCCAGGCATAGTAGCTCATGCCTGTTATCATAGCACTTTGGGAGGCTGAGGCACATGGATCACCTGAGGTCAAGAATTCAAGACCAGCTTGGGAAACAAGGTGAATCCTGTCTCTACTAAAAATACAAACATTAGCTAAGTGTGGTGCTGCACACTTGTCATCCCAGCTACAAGGGAGGCTGAGGCAGGAGAATCACTGGAAATCAGGAGGCAGAGGTTGCAGTGAGCCGAGACTGCATTACTGTACTCCAGCCTGGGTGACACAGGGAGACTCTGTCTGAAAAAAAAATTAAAAAACAGCATGACAGCCGGAAACACTTGTGAAACAGTGTCATGCTTTCTATCTCATATCCTGGGCTATGCTGACAATTCTGCTCAGGGCTTCTAAGGGAATCTCTGCCTAGAGCAGGACGATGTTCCATCGTAACAAAGTGTTCTTTATCAGTTTTCTCCTTTTATGTAAACCCACTCCATAGGAGAGTCCTGAAGCAGCTATCCATGAAAAATAGGAGGGTCATCACTGCAGAAAACAATGACATGTACATTAAAAGCATATATGGGGACCAGGCAAGGTGACTCATCCTGTAATCCCAGCACTTTGGGAGGCCAAGGACGGCAAATCACCTGAGGTCGGGAGTTCGAGACCAGCCTGACCAACACACGAAACCCCGTCTCTACTAAAAATACAAAATTAGCCAGGTGTGCTGGTGCATGCCTCTAGCCCCAGCTACTTGGGAGGCTGAGGCAGAAGAATCACTTGAACCAGAGGTTGCAGTGAGCAACGGCTGTGCCATTGCACTGCAGCCTGGGCAACAAGAGGAAAACTCCATCTCAAAAAAAAAAAAAAAAAAAAAGGCCTGTATTGGGCAAAATCACAACAGAGAATACAAAAGCAGGAAGAGACAAGATAGGCAAGGGCAGATTCCTCGTGTCTGGAGGGACATTTTCCTCACCCACAGACTCCAGGTTCCTGTAGTTCTCCAACATCACTTCCCTGTATAAAGCCCTCTGCGCAGGGGTCAGGCATTTCCACTCCGCCAAAGAGAATTCTACAGACACATCCCTGAAAGTCAACCTTCCCTAAAACGAAAAACACATTTCAACAAAATGTTATGGAGCAGTGTGTTATCACCTTCACATGAAATGAAAAAGAACGTAAGTATTGATTTGATCCCAGACTCTGTTAGGAGAAATCCACGTTACGTACCTTTGAACATTTTTTCTGTATAGTTGCTTTTTATTGTACTTCTCCATAATAAATTTTAAAATCATGTAAGCTACTGTGGAAGTCTGTTTTATGGACAATATAAAAAATATATGGCTGGGTGTGGAGGCTTACATCTGGAATCCCAGCACTTTGGGAGGCTGAGGCGGGTGGATCGCCTGAGCTTACTATTTCAAGATCACTCAGGGCAACATGGTAAAATCCAGTCTCTACTACAAATACCAAAAAAAATTTACTGGGCGCACTGGCACATGCCTCTTGTCCCAGCCACTTGGGAGGGTGAGAGAATAGATTCACTTGCACCCCAGAGGTGAATTTGACAGTGAGTCAAGATTACACCACTGCACTCCAGCTTGGGCTGCAGAGTGAGACTCTGTCTCAAAAAATACATATATATTTGTAAATAAGGCCAGGCATAGTGGCTCACACCTGTAATCCCATCACACTGGGAGACTGAGGTGGGTAAATCACTTGATGTCAAGAATTTGAGACAAATCTAGCCAACCTGGAAAACCCAGTATCTACTAAAAATTTAAAAATTAGCTGAGCGTGGTGGGGGAAAGCCCCCATAATCCTAGCTGTTCAGGAAAATGACACAGGAGAATTACTTGAACCCTGAAGGCAAAGGTTACAGTAAGCTGCGATCACCCCACTGCACTCTGGCCTGGGCAACACAGCAAGACTCTAAAAATATATATAGATATTTAAAAATATATAAGTATATATAGAGATAGAGAGGAAGAGAGAGTGACAGTGCATGCAAATGATGTGTTCCTACACAAACCATGGGCTTGGCAGGGCACAATGACTCACTCCTATAATGCCAGCACTTATGGAGGCCGAGGTGAGCAGATCACAAGTTCAAAAGATCGAGACCATCCTGGCCAACACGGTGAAACCCCATCTCTACTAAAAATACAAAAATTAGCTGGGCGTGGTGGCGTGCGGCTGTACTCCCAGCCACTCAGGAGGTTGTGGCAGGAGAATCACTTGACCTGAAGAGGCGGAAGTTACAGTTAGCCGAGACAGCGCCACTGCATGCCAGCCTGTCGACAGAGTGAGAGCTGCTTCAAAAACTAAGTAAATAAATAAAATCATGGTCTTATCCATTAATGCACTCCTGCACACCCTTTAAATCACATCCACACACACACTTACCACTAACTTCAGTTTAAACATTACAAGAATAAAGCTAGAGAATACACATCATGGTTTTAAAAACATAAGAAAAAAAGAAAAAAAAAAGAGGACACATATCAACAGCTACTCTCCGGGCTGAGGTGGGAAGACTGTGTGACTCTAGAGAGCAGAGGTTTAAGTGAACCAAGATTGTACCACTGCACTCCATCCTGGGTGACACAGTGAGATTCCATCACCACCACCCCCCAAAGAGTGGGAAGCTCACTGAATTAAGGGACAACTTCAAGAAATCATAAAAGCAATGCATAAAGAAAATGAGAAGGTCAACCAAGATACAGAAATTATGAAGAACTACACATAAACTCTGGAGCTAAAAATACAGTAATGGAAAAACTCAATACATGAGTTTAAAATTAGAATTCATTATGTAAATTAAAAATTAGTGAGGAGAGGACGGGTGAGGTGGTTCACACATGTAATCCCAGGACTTTGGGAGGCCTAGATGAGCAAATCACTTGAGGTCGGGAGTTTGAAGAGCACCCTGGCCATTATCGTGAAATCTTGTCTCTACTAAAAATACAAAGATTAGCAGGGTGTGGTGGCGGGCTCCTGTAGTTCCAGATACTCTAGAGGCTGAGGTGGGAGAAGCACGTAAACATGAAAGGGAAGGGTTGCAGTGAGCTGAGATTGCACCACTTCACTCCAAGCTGGACCACAGATACAGCGAGACTGTAAAAAAAAAAAAAAAAAAAAAGGCTGAAAACAATGGCTCATGGCTATAATCTCAGTACTTTGGGAGCGTGAGGTGAGTGGGTATCCTGAGGTCAACTGTTTGAGACCAGCCTGACCAACATGGAGAAATCTTGTCTCTACTAAATATACAAACTTAGCTTGGTGTGGCAGCAGTTGCTATTCAAGAGGCTGAGGCAGGAGAATCACTTGAACCAGAAAGGTGGAGGTTGCACTCAGCTTAGATTGCAACACCGAACTGCAGCCTGGGTTTCAAGAGCAAAACTCCATCTCAACAACAAGAAAAAAAATTAATGAAGAGGAAAAGAAACAACAACAAAGAATGAATCAAAATAAAAGGTGTCTAAACACACTAACAGGACACCATCAAGGACCACATCCTACACATTATGAAAGTGCCAGGCCGGGCGGGGTGGCTCATGCCTGTAATTCTAGCACGTTGGAAGGCCAAGGTGGGGGGAAAACCTGAGGTCAGGAGTTCAGGACTGGCCTGGCTAACATGGTGAAATTTTGTCTCTACCAAAAATACACCAATTAGCCAGGTGTGGTGGTGCACACCTGTAATCGCAGCTACTTGGAAGGCTAACCCAGGAGACAGAGCTTGAAGTCAGCCGAGACTGCACCACTGCACTCTAGCCTGGGCAATAGAGCTAAACTTTGCCAAAAGAAAAAAAAAAAACATCCCAGAAGTCCCAGAAGACAGTGAGAGAGAGAATGGAACAGAAAAGCCTGTTGGAAGACATAATGGTCAAAATTTCCTAATTTCGGAAGGCAAAAGAAACAAATTCAACATCTTGAGAATATCCAACTATAATAAATCTAAGAGACCTACAACATCATCATTGTTGAGAAAATTCTGACATGTATGACAAATCATACTGTTGGCTAAGAGCAGTGGAAAGAAAAACCGAGTTGGCTCCCAGGGCAGAAAACTGCCCCCCAAAGCAGAAAACCACTCAAAGTGTTATAAAACAGTAACTAATACGAGTATGTCTCACTCCAGATGAATTAGTTCTTTGAACGCAGGATATGTGACTCTTTTCTTTCTTCCCTCATAAACAGTGTTTTCTAGTTTATCTTTAATCTATTGTAAACATGCACTAGCTGCCTGATTATAACCAATGAAAGGTAAATACAGAGCTTCCGCTTGTAAAACTTGTCACTAGAAAGCAAAGAACAAGTACGTGGGTCAGAGTCTGCTCTGGGCTCTCAGCTGGAAATGCTGTGAGATCCCTGGTGCCTCACTCTAAACCCACCTTTTGCTTTCTATCTCTGTGTCTGTTTCTTAATTCCTTCAGCACCATCTGGAATGGGGTCTCCATGGCTGAGGGGGACTTGGCAAGTGGCACCCGAACAATGGGGCTGAAACCCAGGAGGAAGGGTCACCTGAGCGACAGAGAAAGAAGCTAATCTACACTGAAGGGCAGCCGAGAACTCTTGAAAAAATCTCCCAGGTAAATTAGGGGGAACCCTGGCCTAATCAGGGAGACAAATAAGGCAAGATTCGAGTAAACGAGTTTATTTTAGTTTCGTCATTTGCTAAGAAGAGAGGGAGTTAGTTAAAGGTAGTACCAGCCGCTTGCTCTGTACGTTGTTTTCAGTGACTCTGTGCTTTCTTACCCTGTTCTTCTGTTGCTTTGTATTTCATTGCTTTATAAAGAAGGAGCTGGGGATATTCCAATCTGAATATGGTCACTTTGTGCAATGGTGCATTCGGCATTAAAGACATTTCAAACTAATGATGAGGAGAAACGCTCCGGGAAAGAAGGAAACGCAATTGCAATGAGGGAATCAAAGATGACTCAGAAAACGAAAAAAAGGGAAAAAGCTCTGGCGGGAAGCTCCGCCCAGGCCAGCAGCTGAGGCCCGGGCAGGAGGAGGGAGCAGAGCAAGCAAAAGGGGTGTCCCATACAGCCAAGTGTTAGGGAGAAAAAAAATGTGGAAAAACCTCAGCAGCAAAGAAAGCTTGCAGCAGAGTTCAAGACAACAGGCTCCGCCCAAGGCCTGTGGCTACCGCTGGGGTGGGGATGGGGGAGCAACAGCACAAGCTGAACACAAGGGGAAAGGGGCAAGCAGCAAACAGCAGCTGGGCGGAGCCTCTACAGGTGTCCCAATTGGTGTGTCCCTTGTATACAAGCAAGGTCCCGAATTGTAATTCTCTGCTAAGGTTTAAGTAAAATTTAACTTTTTTCTTTTTTAATTAATAACCAGCTTAGAGAAGAAAAATTTAACTTCTAATAATAACTACTATGTTATCTCTAAGGTAACTCTTTTAAAGTCCAATTGGCCGGGCGCGGTGGCTCATGCCTGTAATCCAAGCACTTTGGAGGCCAAGGCGGGCAGATCACCTGAGGTCGGGAGTTCAAGACCAGCCTGACCAACATGGTGAAACCCCATCTTTAAAAAAAAAAAAAATAAGAAAAAAGAAAAAAAGGCCAATTGAAGTAAAGCAGTAACTTCTGAAGGGAAAGAAATTACAGATAACCCATGAATTAGTTAAAAAACAATTAAGCCAGGGGGCAGTGGCTCACGCCTGTAATCCCGGCACTCTGGGAGGCTGAGGTGTGGATCATGAGGTCAGTATTTCGAGACCAGCCTGGCCAATATGGTGAAACCCTGTCTCTACAAACAAAAAGAAAACAACAACAACAAAAATTAAAAGCTTAGCATGTAAACCACACTCTTTAACGGAGAACTTTAAACCAAATTAAATAATACTAGTTAAGTTAAAAAGTACACATGTTAAGCCCATTCTCAGAAAGTAAAATGGCCAGCCAGAGTAGTGACTCATACCTGTAATTCAAGCACTTTGGGAAGCAGATGTAGGTGAATCATGAGGTCAGGAGCGCGAGACCAGCCTGACCAACATGGTGAACCCCATCTCCACTAAAAATACAAAAAATTAGCTGGGCATGTAAGGCGTGGCTATAATCCCAGCTACTCAGAATTGCTTGAATCCTGGGGATGGAGGTTGCAGTGAGCCGAGATCATGTCACTGCACTCCAGCTTGGGTGACAGAGCAAGACTTCGTTTCAAAAAAAAAAAAAAAGTAAAATGGTAAGACCCGCTTGATATTTCCTCACTGGAAGACTTAAAAGTTGTTTCTGATGCAAAATTTACTGCTCCCATGGCTGTATACATGCCCTCACAGCAGTAATCAGCTCTATTCAGGATGGAATTCAGCAGGCTCCAAAAGAGGGAGATCTAGAGGCATTGCAATTTCCTGTTATGCTGCATCCTCAAAACCAGCAGGGACAGTTTCAGGTAACATTTAAGCCTTTTCCATTTAAATTCCTAAAGGAATTCCTAAAGGAATTTAAACAAGCAATTGATAATGCCAATGCAGAGTGTCAGGCTGCTATATGGCTGCTTAAAGGGAAGGCTCATTTAACGGATTACATTAAGGCTTGTAATGGCATTGGAGAAAATTGACATAAGGTTAATTTATTAGTGTAAGCTATGGCAGAATTGTGGGTAAACAGATGGCTGCTGCATTTCCTGGAGTTTGTTTTAATTGTGGAAAAAGGGTACATACAAAAAAGGATTGCAGAGCAAATTTAAGAGCAAGACTGAAGAAGAGGGTAAAAAGAAAAAATGCTAGGGACTCCATGTTTGGATTCCTTCTACACACATACTCTCTCACGTGGAAGTTCTCTCTCTTCTCCTTTTTTTCTCTTTCTCCACCTAAAATAAAACCACTTTTCTGCAACACCGTTTTGGGTCTGGTATTTACTTTTCAAGTGCACTTGGTTTCCTCTCTCATTCTTGAGAGAGCATGAGACCAAGGACCTTGGAGAAATGTCATCTCAGGGGAGCTAAGGGCTCCCCTGAACCTCAACATTTTGGCGAGCCAGCCAGGGGAAGACTTCTGACTAACCATAAGGTCACAAATAATCCTGCTGCTGGAACCCCAGATGTCCTTGGCTCGTGGACCTCAGGATCAATCTGCACCCCTGGAAGGCTTCCCTCTGGAGGAAACTTCAACTGCAGGGCCCCTTCTATGCCCCTTTTCAGCAGGAAGTAGCTATAGAGCGATAGATGCCCATGTTCCAACAGAAGATGAACTTTCCTGTTTAGATGGGGGAAGGAGGGAATGTGTTCTCTTTCCAGGTCCACAAGGGGGCATAGTTTTAAGTGCAAGAACTTCCCAGCACCATGCCTCCCTTCCCATCTCTCTCCATCTGGGAGATTTAATGGTCTCTGTTTTAATTTTCCTGGGCACGGGAAGAATCAAAAGTCAATGACTCCAGCATAAGTTCCAAGGAACTCTTTTCGTTGGCCAGAGAACTTGGAGGTTGGGGTCCCTCCCAGGTTAAAAGTCCCCTTCTTCCACACCCCTTTGGACTCCATGTTTGGATCCCCCTAAAAAGCTAAACCAGGCATTTCCCCTAAATGTAAAAAAGAAAAACATTGGGCTAATCAATGTCATTCAAAGTTTAATAAGGAAGGGAATCCACATTGCATTTCAACAGAAGTAAAGGCTGGCAGACCAAATGCCACCTTAATTGCCCTCCTACAGATCACAGGCTTGGTATGGAGGAATCTTTCTGGAAGGCACTGTTTTTACTTAAACAGGATCAAACTCCCACCTAAAGCCACACACCCCATGCCCACTCCATGAACCAAGACCCTTTCAGAGTTGTAAGCCTTTATAAGGGCAGGAATTTTCTTTCTTTGGGGCTCAGTTATTTGGGGCATCCAGATCTGCTGCAGACCCTGGCCGAATAAATCATCACTTCCTTTCCAGTTTGTTGTTGAGAGGTTTGTTTCCAGGCCTTTCCCTGCTTTTTTTTTTTTTTTTTTTAAAGACGGGGGTTTCACCATGTTGGTCAGGCTGATCTTGAACTCCCAACCTCAGGTGATCCGCCTGCCTTGGCCTCCAAAGTGCTTGGATTACAGGCGTGAGCCACTGCGCCTGGCCCTTTTCCTGCTTTAGTACAATGCTTATCCACCCTGCCACCACTGGAAATGCAGCAGTAGACTCGTGGAGTACTCAAAAAATAAGTATTTTACCAGGGAGCTTCCACAAAAAATACGAACTGGAGTTTGTGAACCTTTACCTTCAGGAACAATGGGTTTGCTTTTTAGGAAAATCTAGTCTTAATACTGAAGAGATAAAATTTCATATAGAAGTTACTGATAGTGATTTTACCGGAGAAATACAAATTGTAATGTCGTCTTCCATTCCTTGGAGTGCTGAGCCTGGAGGACACACAGAATAACTCTTAATTTTACCTTAAAATCAGGTCAAAGTAAAGATAAAAGGATTAGAGAATTTGGAAGTACAAATGAACAGGGCAAAGCTGCATACTGGGTAAATTGAATTATGGATAAACACCCAACATGTGAAATCATTATTCAAGGAAAGAAATTTAAAGGTTAAGTGATACTGGCACAGATGTGTTAATTATTTCTCTCCAGCACTGGCCCTCTTCTTGGCCTGTACAAAATGCTCAGTCTAATGTAGTCGGAGTGAGTCAGGCCTCAGAAGTTTATCAAAGCAGTCTTATTTTACTATGTGAAGGGCCTGAAGGACAGCCTGAAACTATTCAGCCTACTGTGACTCAGATTCCTATTAACTTGTGGGGAAGAGACTGATTACGGCTGTGGGGAGCCAAAGAGTTAATACCTCAGCAATCATATAGTTCCCAAAGTCAACCAGTGATGCAGGACATGGGCTATGTGCCTGGGATGTGACTAGGAAAAGATTTACAAGATTTAAAGGAAGCTTTAGAAAAAAAGAGACAAAGTTTTCAACATGGTTTAGAATATTATTCTAATTGTTAAAGAACAAGCTGTCTTGTTTTCCACCTTATAAACATGGAAATTTTCAAAACTTTCAGGATAAAACACAATAACAAAACATTCACCAGGCCAGGCCTAGGGCCCATACCTAAAATTTCAGCACTCTGGGAGGCCCAGGTGGGAGGATCACTTAAGGCCAGGAGTTGGAGATCAGTCTGGCCAACATGATGAAACCCCATCTCTACTAATAATACAACAATTAGCTAGGTGTGTAGCTCATGTCTGTAATTGCAGCTATTCAGTTGGCTCCAGCATGAGACATATTTGATTCTGAGAGCCAGAGGTTGCATTGTGCCACTATACTCCAGACTGGTGACAGAGTCAGACCCTGTCTCAAAAAATATGCAAAAAAAAAATCCATTCATCAAAGAATTTTTTAAAAAATCTCTTAACAATGTATGAAGATTATGCCGACTTGCCACTGAATGCTTTTTTTTTTTTTTTTTTTGAGATGGAGTCTTGCTCTGTCACGCAGGCTGGAGTGCAGTAGCATGATCTCTTGTCACTGCCACCTCTGCCTTCTGGGTTCAAGTGATTCTCCTGCCTCAGCCTCCCTAGTAGCTGGTATTACAAACGTGTGCCACCACGCCCAGGAATTTTTTGTAACTTTAGTAGAGACGCAGTTTCAGTATGTTAATCAGGCTGGTATCGAACTCCTGACCTCACGATCTGCCTGCCTTGGCCTCCCAAAGTGCTGGGATTACAGGTGTGAGCCACCATGCCTGGCCACCACAGAACCCTTAACAGTAATTCCCCATTGAGACATGGGAACAAGTGGAAGGCTGGACAGGAAAGGGGATGCACAATGCATCTTTCTTTGGAGTTTTCCTATGCAACATGTGTATATGTTGTGTGATGTTTAAAATAAAACAAACATTTCATAATAATGGGTAGAAAAACATGCCTTCATCCTCTTTAATGAAATAAGTTCTGGTCTAATGTCAGGGCAAACTTATAATCATTTTTTCCTGAAATGCCTGCTTCATCAGAGCCCTGCAAAAAAATAAATAAAAATAAAAAAACAGTCTCTGTGGGGTCAATGTACTGAGAATGATTTGAAGAATCTTCTGCAGTTAGGTATTTATATTAATTACATGATTTAAAGTCAATGATGGAATAAAGCCACCTCTACCACTGATGTTTATCTCCACTTTCCATTCTATTCCAAGCCATTGTAAGTGCAGTGTCCTGCTGCGCTGGCTGTCTCACACCTGTAACCCAGCAGTTTGGGAGGATGAGGTGGGAGGATCACTTGAGGCCAGGAGTTCAAGGTTATAGTGAGCTATGTTTGTGCCACGTCACTCCAGCCTGGACAACATAGCAAGTTCCCATCTCTACATAGTAACACATAAAAGAATTGGTAGCCATGATGGCACAGGCCTGATGTCCTAACTCCTTGGGAGGCTAAGGTGGGGATCACCTGAACCCAGGAGTTCGAGGCTGCTGTAAACTAGAATTGCACCATTGCACTCCAGACTGGGCTCCAGAGTGACACTCTGTATTAAAAAGAAAAGTTTGCAGTCAGAGACCTATTGACTCACTAGTGTAGCAGCTTCAAATGCATTACAAAATCAGACACTAAATAGCTCCTCTAACGTGTCTCCTTTTCCCCTCCAGATACCAGTGCACATTAATGTATGACTATCATATATATTTTCTCTGATCTGTTCCACAAAGAGCTAAACGTGCATCCAGATGTGGCCCCTGAACATTCCCTGCTCCCCAACATTACAGACAGCACAAGGCCCACACCCTGTCTCCATCCCTGTCTGGGGTGAGCCCTTCCCAGGACCATGCCCAGTGCAGCCTCTCCCCAAGCTCATGTCACTGGGTTACAGGAGATGGAATTTAAGTGGAGGTGAGAGGGACTGAGAAAAGGCATGGGTGAGTGCGAGCACACATGCCAGGCAGGATGCTTCAGACTCACAGAAGACCGGCTACTACAATACCTGGTATTTCAGAAACAAAAACAAAAAAAGAATAATCCACAGAGGACTATCACTTTACCTGAGAAAGAGGCATTGCTGGCTTCTTTTTCTTTTTGCTCTTCCTGGTGGCTTCCTCTTGCAACATGAGTCTTTGGAAATCAATGCTGTATGTGAAAAAAATATGAAATTTATTTATTTATTTATTTAGAGACAGAGTCTAGCTCTGTTGCCAAGCTTGTGTTCAGCGGCAGCATCTCGGCTCACTGTAACTTCCGCCTCCCAGGTTCAAGTGATTCTCCTGCCTCAGCCTCCCGAGTAGCTGGGATTACAAGCACAAGCCCAGCTACTTTTTGTATTTTTAAGAGAGACGGGGCCGGGCGCGGTGGCTCACACCTGTGATCCCAGCACTTTGGGAGGCTGAGGCGGGCGGATCACAAGGTCAAGAGATTGACACCATCCTGACCAACATGGTGAAACCCCATCTTTAAAAAAAAAAAAAAAAAAAAAAAACGAGAGAGAGAGAGAGACACGGGGTTTTACCATCTTGGCCAGGATGGTCACAATCTCCTGACCTGGTGATCTGCTCACTCCAGCCTCCCAAACAGCTGGGATTACAGTCATGAACCACCGCACCAGATCATTATCTAATGTTTAGAAACCACTCACTTTTTTTCTGTGACAAAACACACACACAGGGGACACCTCACCCTGTAGAAAGACAGTCCTCTGCCCGCTGCAACAGAGATTATGCAGAGATAAGAATGTCTTACAGGAAGACCTATAAGGGTAATTTTGTCCTATTTTCAGATCTTGCTCTTCTCCAATCACAACAATTTACTTGGATAGTCTTCCCCCAAGGCTTGAGAGAGAGCCCCCATTTCTTTAGACAAGTTCTGGCTCAAGATCTTACCTCCCTAGACCTCTCTCCTAGCTGGCTCCTCCAGTACCTGGACAATCTCCTCCCCTGTAGCTCTTCTTTAGAGGACTCTCTGACTCACAGTATTACCCTTGTAAACTTTCTTGCTAGTAAAGGACATAGGGTTTCCCGCTCCAAAGCCCAACTCTCCACTCCAACAGTGATGTACTCAGGAGTCCAGCTCTCCACCAGGGCCCAAGCCACGACCCCAGCATGAGCAGCACTAAAAGACAGCCGACCTTCACCCACTTCTAAAGGTGAAATTCTTTCTTTCCTAGGACTAACAAGCTTCTTCTTGAATTCCTAATTTTGCTCTCCTCGCCTGCCCCCTCTATGGAGGGGCTAAAGGCCCTCTAAATAAGCTTCTACATCCTTCACAAAACATAATCCCTAGCTTTCACAAACTTAAAGTCACCCTCGTAACCGCTTCTTCTCTGTCTTTGCCTGACATCTCTTAGCCCTTCATTCTCCACACAGTCAAAAACCATGGAATAGCCCTTGGTGTCCTTGGCCAACAAAAAAGAAGTCCTCCTCCCTTCACACCTACAGATTACCTATCTGAACAACTAGACAACAGCACTGGAAGGCAGATGACCTGCCTCCAAGCCCCAGCAGCAGCTGCCACCCCAGCCTTAGAAAGCAAAAAACATTCGGTCAAAACACCACAGTCCACAGCCCACGTAATCTACAAAATCTCCTCTCCTCCCAAGCACTAAGCACATTTTCTTATTCTCGAATCCAAAGACTCTATGCCCTTTCTTAAAAACTCTGAGTTCCACTTCTCCAAAAGTGCTCCCCTCAATCCTGCATCTCCATTTCCAGTAAGTTCCTTTTCTCCCACTGTACTGAAATCCCTGATCATCTAACAGCCTGATTTTCCTAATATCTCCCCTAAACCTCTCCCCAGTCCTGACAACCAGTTATTTTAGATGGCTGGCTTCTCTTCCAAGTCAGTCAGCTCCCATAAAATCCCTGGGTATGCAGTCATCTCCTTTAACTAATTAAAGCTAAACCCCTACCCCCAGGGATCTCCTCTCAAAACACAGAACTTACAGCTCTCACCAGGGCCCGAACCCTCTCCAAAGGCAAAGTCAAGATTTTTACCAAGTCCAAATATGCCTATCACATTCCCCATTCTGACATCGCCATCTGGCAAGAGAGAGGATTTCTTATTGTCAAAGGAACCCCCCTCACTAATGGCCTCCCGCTTTTTTTTTTTAACCAACTCCTCCAAACTGCACGGCTCCCAGCTAAAACAGGAGTTACACACTGTGGAGGACACCAAACAGGGTCAGATGACATCTCAAGAGAAAACAGAAAGGCCAATGAAGCAGCAAAAGAAGCCTCCCTTTCTTCTGGCCCTGAGCGTCTCCTCGTAACCCCCACCACCCGGCCCCCGTATTCCCCCACTGTAAAGGCTTCACTGCTACAGGAAACCACCTCCCCATGCAACCCCTCAGCTCCTTCCCCCAAATACAGACTCCAATTCTTCCTCAAGTTCCTAACTCTTTTAACAGTCAGCCCCACTGCCTCTGCCCCCTGAGACTCCCTTCTTATTTCTACAAGGCTCGAACGCTCTCTGGATCTCACTCACTCCTTGTTACTGCGCGCCAGCTCTACGGTTGCTTCCGGCTGCTGGACCTGCTTTTCCCTTTCCTCTACTGCCTACTCAGCTCTCCCAGTTTCTCAGCCCTGGGATCATATTTTCATTTGCTTTTCATATACCATCCAAAAAGGCTCTGCCTCTGTAGACAGAGTCCTCATCCTTACTGGAAATGATCCCACTGCCCTGCTAACAGAGCGTCCAAACTTCTCTCCACATACACTGCGAATTACAACCACACAAAACTCCCTCATCCTGCCATCCAAGGTCCCATTCTTATGTGTCACCTCTTGGAAAGGACATATACACGTAGGCACCATCCCTCCCTCTGCCTGTGGCTCAACTCAGACCATCTCTCATCCCTCTTCCCATACCTCACTGAGTAAATTATTCAGTTACCCCTGAAGCCAACGGCCACTTTACCCAGCCCCTCTGCATGACCTCCCCTCCTGCCTCTCAAACATGGAAGCCCCTTCTCCAGACAGGAGTTCTCAAAGGGGTCTCTCTCCTCCTCACTTTGGGTTGCTGAAGCTGAATCGAGTCCCTCCAAATGAGGAACCTACACGCCCCAACACCTATTCTCAATCCACGTGTCTGTTTGCATTAACACTGCAGGCA
>CAUYLG010052652.1:0-15429 GCA_963573385.1 Cacajao melanocephalus | reverse complement strand
TGGCTCCTCCGCCGGGAATCTCCTAGTCTGTGGGCAACAAAAATTCGTCTGAAAGTGCGGTGTCCACTCGCTCTCTGCGCTTTCACTGGGAGCTACAATCCTGAGCTGTTGTTAATCGGCCATCTTGGATCTCTCTCCCTGAGTGTAACTCTTTATAAAGATTTATGTTGTACATTTTCCAACTTCTTGGCAAAAGCATAATAATTAACAGTTAACAGTTTCCTAGGAAGTCTGAATGCAATAGAAATACTTTTCTAAAAGATTACAAAGAAAATGTATGTTTTTATAATAGAATATATGCCATCTGGTATTATTATTACCTATCTAGTTTTTACTTACTGTCTTATTTATTATAAGATATTGAAACCCAGTTTTCTTTTTATAGACAACCAATAGCAATATATTGCAGAGTGGGCTTTTTATAGGTTTAAGAATACACCCAATTTATACTTGTTAATAATAAATAATTCTTACAATTTTCTTGTATTTTATTTATTGAGATAATTAACTTACTGGAAATTCATGTTCAGTGAATAACTTATTTTGCATATGTAATGCCAATATCTTATCTCCATGTAATCTCAGGTTACTGATATCATGGCCTTCATTCGGTGTTTCCATAGAAATGTGTCTAAAGGGTTACTTGGATTTTGCAAATACTTTAAAATCTGCCAAACAACTCTACGTGCTCTAAATGCATAAATCTTCCAAACAAATCTGATTCAGGATTAATATCAAACTGGAATGGTCCAGTCTATTGAATGCCAAGCTTAATGTACAATCTATTTTTTTGAATAAATCATACAGGAAAATTGCAGAGTGTATAAATTACATAGCCATCATAAATCAATATCCTTTAGATTGCTCTGCCTTGGATAAGGGGTAGCACTGCAGAGGCCATGACATACTTGAAAGTGAATGCGAGGAAAGCAGTTAAAGTGAGAGAGGAACATCCATTAAGGAAAGGAAATGCTCAGAAAATTATTATAAAAGTTGAGTACACAAATTACATGTCTCTGGGTAGTGGTTATTTTATGCAGAGAGCATGGATGAATGAGATGGCTCATGCTGGTCTTCACTATATGACTGCTCCAGGACTGAGATGTTTGAACCATTCTCTGCAAGTTTGCCCTAATGCTTAAGAAAGCGTTTTCTAAATTCTAGCATAAAGTAATTGCTTTGGAAAGATTTGGAAGTCATTAATAAAGCTGCAGGTTATGGTCTCTGTTCTAATCTCAGTTCTGTATAAAAGATTAACTTTTCTGGAAGACACTGGTAATTAATCTGTTTGTAATATTTCACTATGGACCACCATTTATTATAAAAACCCAAACTACCTTGCAATCCATTTTCCATTTTTATTGGCTAAATAAAGAAAAATATTAGCCAGCAATAAGAAGATTGTGAGTTTAAAATATCACTTTAAGAAATATTGTCTGTACTGGCAAAACAAGTTTTATGAAGAGATGTGAACACTTTTTAAAAGCTTTTTCACAGGATCATATTAACTGCCAGGAAGTTTTGCCAAACAGATTTTAAGGGGAAAATCAGGCTATCCTAACTGTCCAAATGTTTTCTCACGTTTCAAGCAAGCAGCTGCTGGAAGTTCCTGCCAGTACTAAACCTTTCAGGCAGAATGTGAGCAGCTGCCAATCTTGTGTCAATATTTTAAATACACTTAGAACCATCTTAACTGGTGTAAAAAATTTCTCTTTCCCCCAAAAGGGCCAACAGATACCTCTTTTTGATGCTGTGCCTTCTTTTACTCCTCTAGTGGTGACATAGCTAAATAAGCAATTTTTGTAGAAAAATATTTTTCTTGAATATTGGGAATAAGAACCAATTTCAGTTTGTCTGTGGACAAGGACAAATCTGAAATAACAACACTAAAAAGAACATAAAAAACTGTAATCAATGAATAGTTCAGCAATTATTTCAGTGGTGAATTTCAATGCTATTACTAGAGCTTAAAAAGAAAAAAATGATCAAAGCCCAGAATTTAACCTTCAGAAACTTAAGATCAGGGCTGCAAAGGCAAGAAATAACTGCCTATAAATCAGTTTGAAAGTATCTAGTAAATACAAAACTGGGAATAATTGTCTACCTGACTCTTATAAAGTTTATATTATAATCCCTGGTCTCAAGAAGTTATTTTTAAGGTGGATGAGAATCAGAGTGCGTGGTATTACTGCAGAAGTGGATTGAAAGGATAAAAATGGCCGAAGATTGTGCCTGAGACCCGATCAGATGAATTTTTGTTTCATAGATTAGGTGGGCCTTTGATTTTATTGAAGGGGTGATGATGGGCAATAATAGAGTTAAAATGACAAAAGAAAGAGGTGGGGGAACAATAAGACCTGGGCGATGTGTTCATAAGAGACTACTAGTTTGGTTGGATAGTGAGAATTCACAGAGACCAAAGAAGGTGAAGTGAAAGGCTCCTAGTGGAGCCTTTGAAGCAGATGGTTCCTAATTGGTTCTGACTTTATGCTTTTATATAAAAAACTAGGTATTGGAATGAACAGTATGTGGAACTGAGCATTATTTACTTCTTTAGTCTTTCATTTTCTCTTTTTTGTCTTTCTACTTAGAATAAAATCCTTTTGTCAGCTTTTTTTTTAAAGATTTAACTTCACTTCTAAAGTTTTGTAAAATTTTGATTATTCAGATTCAAAATTGCTAATATTTCTCATTATTCATATTAACGATGTTTAAAAATACCCAGAAAACAAAATTCTAACTCATTATTCATTTTAGATTATGAAATATAACTATAAAGTAGTGTAATAAAAAAAAAAAACAAGTACCCGAGTTAGAGCAATTAATGCAAACAGGGCACATTTTAGAAGTAGTCATCCTGGAAAACTATACACACATTCCGGTGATGAAGATATTAATGAATCATTTTTGAAACGTTACATTGAGATTGTCTTTATAATCAGGAATGGCTAACAAAATAAATGTTACTGCTTTGCTAAAAACTACATGGAGTATTTCTTTCTGTCACTTCACCTTATGGAGCTTGGCTTCAAATATATTTGGACTTTTCAAAAATATAAAATCTACTCACAAAAGATAGCAATATGCTATCAAATATAATATAGAACTCATTGACACCTCCAAAACGTTAGTGAATTAATGAGTACAAACATCAACTCATGTGACTATCCAAATTTAGAACTCTTGTTGATAGAATTAACACACCAAACATTTGCTTTTTGGAAGAGCAGTTTGGATAACTAACTGCATGGTGGTTTTGCTTTCAAAGATTGGGAGATACAATGCCTACTTTGAAAGTCCTGTTTCAGCCATTACCAGCTGTGTGGTTTTCAGCGGGCAGATCACTTCATCTTCCTGTAACACAGTTTATTCTTCAGTAATTTGGTCATAATAACCTTAGAGGTTGTGAAGATTGATGACTTACTGCGTGCGAAGTGCTTAGAATGGTGCCCTGCACATGGAAAATGTTGAATCTAATTGTTGACACTTATTAAAGTTTTTCAAGTAACTTTGGATTTGTCAGTCCTTTTTTTTTTCTCTTCACTAGCAAAAGTAATATTAAATGGCCTTTAAAAAAGTTTTTACCTGAAAGTAGCTGTGACAGAAACTGTTTATGGAAAATATCATTCTGTGACTAAAACTGTCATTTTTTTATTAATTGTTTGAAATCTTATACTTTAGTAATAAAGAATAATTGGTTAGATGTTTATACATTGTACATTTCAGGTGGCATCATTAAGTGTCTGAAAAGTGGGATTTTCAAAACTAGTACAGCTTTCCCTCTCAGGATTTTTAAATGTTTCTGTGTTCTTAAATGTTGTGGTGAATTTATGAGCAGTATTACAGACTATCTAGTACAATTTGATTACTTCATTTTATTTTATAAGTGCAAAAGAATGTACACCAATTTTGGATGGTTACACAAAACACAAATCTGACAGAAAACTGAAGCTGTATTAAACCTTACATAAATCAAAATTTAAAGATATGTATTTAATACAACCCAGAATCTCTGTTCTATTCAAAAGGCTTCCTGTTTAGTATTAGGAGATCATAATAGATACCTTGTTTTTTAAAGGGTGTGAACATGTTTATTCCCTGACTTGGGTAGCAGCTGTGACTGCTGTGCACAGATGTGGTAGACACTCCAGGTAAATGAGAGATACGATGTTGTTTGTATAGCAGCTGCTGATAATTGTAGGATATTTGTGCAGTAGCCTATCTATGTTGCTCTTCTGCTGATTCGTAGTGGTAAAGACTTCATTGTGCGGACTTGTTTTCCCTTCAGGTAATTGATTCAATCTTTGTTTCTCATTTTGTACTGAAATGCATTTGATTTTAATCCAGTGATTGTGCAGTTCTCAAGGGAGTACACACCTTGCTATTGTAGATGAAATTCTATGTGTTTAAGGTTGTGAGGCTTTCAGCCTATTTGTTTATATTATTGACTAAAGTGATTACATACCAACCTATAGGTTATGCTATTAAAAAACAAGCTCTTGAATCGCAGCAGGCATTGAGGAGATGGTCTTTTTAAAAAAGTAGACTTTTCTAAAGCTTTATGCCTGAGGTTTTGTACTTTATGCATTCTTACCATTTAATTGTTTGTGAATGTTTTCCAGCAAAGGTATCCTTGTCATTTCTTTCCCATTCTTGTGTTTGTTATAATTTTCACATTTTCATTTTACGAGAAATTGATTGGTTATGTAATTCGTGTGTGTGTGTGTGTGTGTGTGTGTATTTGTGGTTTCCTTGTGATAAAATTTTTCTGTAGTTCTGGTTATGTCTGTTTTAACAAGCTCCTAAGGGTTTTGATTGGTAAAACTTCTCCTGGGTGTCTTCTCATTGATTTTGATCTCATAAATGAGTGGTACCAATATAGTGAATGCTTACTAAAACCCCAGAGCAGCATAGACCATTGATAGGAAGTTTCTATCCATCTTAAGATGAGAATCTTCTAAAGTGATTCTGATAGTTCTGGAAGTGAATCAATTTAGACAGTGTAACACTGGTACCTGCCTTAGAATACATTGTCTTTGGAGAGTATTGCTCAAGATGTAGATAAAGAAAGCAGAGTCCTGGCTTGTATTTATAACTAATTAAGTTGGAAGACAAGTTTGTATTATTCAAAATCAAACGTTTCATGTTTTGTTATTAATCATAATCCTGGTGCCTCGCATAAACCATTTGCAGAAATAATTTGAATACTGAATTCTTTGGAACAGCAGATTTTGCAAGTGACTTTTTTAAAAACCATTTTGAGTCTATAATAAACAAGATGCACTATTATTACAACAGTTAAATTGTGAATATCTTCCTTGGAAAAATGAGTTTTAGTTTAGATTTAGGCTTCTCCGTAGCACCACACTTGTATTAGGGTTTCTACATTATTATATCATTACAGAAAATCTGTAGCATCTTGTACCTCTTCCAGAGGGAGTTCAAGTTTAAAGTACTAAAATAACTGTAGTACATATGGTGTTGTAGAACGGGTTGTAAAATCGGTGAGGCTTCTGTTTACATAAACAAATGTAGTTGGTTTAGGAAACACTAGAGTTGGTAGAGTCTGGGGCAAATTTTTTCTAAATGGGCTGGCTTTTACTCAGCTTCAGTGATTGTTGCCTTGCGGAACTTTGGGTTCACTCTTCCTAGAACTTCTGATTTTCAGAGAGAAGTAGATTACCTATGTTACTGATAAAACTGGTCCCCCAAAAGATAGGCTCTTTCCCTGTTTGGTGTTGTGAAGCCAAAACATGAAACTGAATTTGAATGTCAGTGGCCATGGAATAGAGAAGTGGGAGCATGGCTCATAAATCCACTTCTCCACTCATGAGAGCCAGGAAACCATAGATACAAGGCATCTTTAATGAAGGAGTTGGGCATGATAAGCAAGTGGAGGAATATTCATGTCTTTTCTGGGGGTGGTGGAGAACCAGAGTGCTGCCTTCCTTTTTGTTTTTTCATGGTTTCTTCCAGTCATTGTCACCATGATTGCCAATTGCATGGCATTGGTGGGAGTGTCATTTAGCAGGGAAATTTGATTATAATGAAGTTAGAGGTTCTTCAAGTGAGCTGCTCTCTTAGATCTTACCAGTTTTATCTGGTTTGGTTACAAGGGTGGACTTGTGACTGTCGGCTTCCTGTTTCTTAAAGATAAGCTGAGTTAAGATGGGGTAGAAATTCCATGAGGCCATGTAGGCATTACACTGAGTAACATATAAATTTCCGTGTGAACTTTCTTAGCTTTAAAATGTTGGCTACTAATTCAAATTCTTGTTTTTATATATTAATTTAATGATAGCTGGTTCACAAAAGAGCAGATGTGCCATGTCTTTCTGTAAAAGCTTTCATTTCTCTAACTCTAGTATTAGCCTGTGCTTTAAAAAATTGAGACACAGTTAATAGAAAATAATATGCATACCTCTTAAGTGTTCTCTTTCATCATTTTTGACAATTATATACAACTATGCAACCACCACCCCAAACCAAATTTAGAACATTTCTCTCACCCCAGAAAGTTCACTGTTGCCCCTTTCCAGTCAATTCCTCATTCCTCCACGTGTGTAACCATTTTCTAGAACTTTGTATTATAGAGCAAAGAAATTGTGTCTTTACACCAAATGAAGCCCAAGGGCTACAGCTACCACTGGCAATCTCCTGCTATAAAGGAAAATAAAATGTACTGCTCCTTTGAATGGGATGGAGAGAAGGAAAATAATAATTTTTGCATGCTTTTTTGTGCATACCACTTAATTTTATTGAATCCCTGTGTGTAAACATTTCTGTGAGTTTCAGTGCACCATTTTCTAAATTCAAGAATTGAGGCTCATAATAAATAGGTGACTTGCCCAATCTTAAACAGCTTTTAGCCAAAATGAAAATGAAAAATCAGACTATAGCTTTCTAGATTACTTTTCTACTGCTATAAGACTGGAAAGATAATTTCAAAAATTAATAATGAAAAATGGTTATTACATGATTATGACAATATCTAAAATATTTGGACCATGTTTTAGTTTTCTAACAGAATTGTGAAATATTATGTCTAACCTTATGTTCAAATGTATGAGGTGATTTATTTTAATCACTGTTTCACAGATTTTGCAAAATAAAGATTAGTGTTAGTAAGTACCTTGCCCGAATTCACATAGCAAATGAATCATGAGGCTGAAATTTAACCAGGGGCCTTTAACT
Source organism: Cacajao melanocephalus (assembly GCA_963573385.1). Lineage (NCBI taxonomy): Eukaryota > Metazoa > Chordata > Mammalia > Primates > Pitheciidae > Cacajao > Cacajao melanocephalus. Next base: position 8,235 of record CAUYLG010052652.1, on the reverse strand, counting down.
TTAAAGACTGTTTTTTTTTCATAAAATTACTTTTTTAAAATTATATTTTACTGTTGTTAAGTACTGATTTTTATTTTGAAATAAAACTGTTCTTAATATGTTACTCACTCTGACAGATATGTTTATGAATTGCAGATATCAGCTAATGAACATGAAATATGAAAGTATGCAAACAACATGAATGTTTCAAAAAGTATCAAAACAAAATGGATGAAAAAGATATGCTTTGTATATAAATGTAATCTAATACGAGAAAGTAAAACCAATTTAAGGTGCATTTAAGGTAGATAGCAATTTGTACTGAAGGATGAGTTCTGCCATCCAGTCATTGGATAGTTCGCAATTTAAGTTTTTGTCCTATTGGTTGGGGGTTGAATAGCATGAATTAATAATAGTCTTCTCCTCTCTCAATTCTCAACCATTTGGGAAATAAAAATCATGTTGTCATTTTTAGATTGTCAAAACTAATTTTAAAAATGCAAGTTGCCTGACAAAGTAGGGTTTCCAGCTACATCCCTCTAAAATGGTCTCGCCTACTTATTTGTCCAGGAAGAAGTTGGAAAATAAAGATCTCTCTGAAAACAAGAGCAAGACTTGTCCTAGTTACTGGCCGCTTGGGAAGAAAAAGTTGCTTATGAGCATGCAGGTCGATGAGAAAGAGAAAGGACCCAGAGAAAGGCCTCACCCTGGAGTGGTGATGTTCATCCATCAGCTCCCCGCAAATTGAGTATGACTTACTGAAAGCTAATTTCTTATCGATTATTCCACTCCTTTGGGAGAAACAAACACCAGGTGGAGGGAGGGCAGAGTCTACCACCTTAACACTGCTCCTGTGAATGGAAAGGTTTCTGGAAGAACATCAGCACTTCTCTGGGAGGGTGGCAGTGAGAATAGAGGGAGTGATAAAAGGATCCTCCCTGTATGAATTGTTGCTCATTGTTTTCATACACTTGAGGCTTCAGTTTGAGTGTCTGTGTGTGCGTACTTTAATGTTTTTAAGACTTCCCTAGGGGACACTTACTATACTCAACCTATTTGTTCACTTGAGTCTGCTGCTAGTGTGTTAATTCAGTCTGGCACCATAACTGCATCTGAAATTCACAATAAAATAAAAACTATTAGTCAAGGCATCAGTCAGTAATAAAAATAAAATCTGGAAACCTTGTACTTTAATTAAAAATTGAGGCTGTTGAAAATGAGAGATGAATGGAGTCATAAAGTAGAAAAATTAAAATGCATATGTAAAATGGAATGGAATAATAATTCTGGAAATATACCTTTCCTAAACAGGTGTATGAAACCTTCTCATCATTAGTTTCCAATTTTGAAGGTCATGAAGTCAAAGAAAGAGGAAAATGCACAATCAGCTTGACTGAACTAGTGATAAGGTTTTACAGATTATTGTCTTATTTAAAAAGTAAGTACCACAGAATACATGATACTATTTTACTATTTCATTTCATTTTTTCTTTCTTTAAAATAAGGTAATATATATATTTGTTTAGCATGCTCTTGAATTATATTTTTGCTGCACATGTAGACAGAAGAATTCACCTTCACATTATATGAATTTAAAGTAAGTTTCAAGATACCAAAATTTATTTTGAGTCAAGAAAATATAAAATTTTAAATGTTACTAATTTCAACTTAATTTTTTAGAGGGGATAAAATGTTTAACAAACAAAGGAAGTCACATCTGTCAATTACTTTTTGTAAACCTATTTGAATTCAGTAAATTAAAACATGGCTTTGTCTACTATGTGGTTCAATATCTGAGGTCAGGACATCTGGTACCCTAATTTGGTTCTCCCACTGTTATACAATGGGGATTTAGGTCAAGTCATTTAAACACTTTTTCACTCTATCAAGCCTCTACAAATTAAAAGTGCATTTTAGTAACCACTGGAGTATGTTACTAGCATCTTATTTACTCATTGCATATATGTGAAAATTACCAAGACAATTACTTCCACCATAATATTTTTCTGTTGTTGTATAGCAATAATCATCTATTTCTTATGTATACAACTTTCCTAATAAACTGTCTATAGTATAGTAAGGTTTTCACATAAGGATCAGAATATTGTGCTTTAAAGAGGTTGTAAGGAAAGAGAAGAAAGATCGCTCATAATTCATTGGTTTAGAGTCTTAATTTTTAGATGTATTCACCAATGGACTTACTGTAGATGGACATTCTCCACAAAAATCTCACTACCACTGTGTTCCACCCAAAAAAGTGAGAGAAAGGATTTAGTTGTTCCATAAATCATCTTTCCAAGAAAGCGAGCTGTTCTTGCAATAGGATGGCAGATGGAACAGCTTTTTACCAGTGGGGGGTTTTGTTCTTTGCTGCCAAAGATATTGAGGAAAGAAGGAATTATGCTAATTTATCTATTTTTCTCTTTTGCAAGCAACTCACTCATTTTGAGGTCTAAGTTATTATTTTTTGACACTTGGCACATAGCACAACTGTGTGCTGAATGTATATGCACTGTTTAACCTTTAAACATTAGATATAAATGCAATATACTGTTAAAGTGTCTTCTGCTTGTTGAATTTCAAAAAGTCATGAGAAGGTTAAGATCTAGAAAACATTCCAGATAGTCTCTCTTGATGCCCACTTTCTGAGATCATGTGCGGAATATGAAAGCTCTTATAGAAATAGAGACTTTATTTCCCCTAGCTAAAACCTAGTAAGTAAAAATATATAAAATAGACCAGCTTTCATTCTACTTAACTATTCAATGATTATTTATTAAATAACCACTTTTACGGAGGAATAGAGTGCTTAGGCTCTAGGTAAACTCTGCCCACAGCATTGGTTTCTGACATATCAGATAGTTTTACTGTCTTTCCTAACTTTATATAATGAGCGTTTAAAGGCAAACTGTTTTCTCTCTCTGAAGAACAATATCGATTTTCCATGTTTTGCCAAGGGCATGGGTTATTCCAGGGTGTAGTCAAGTGATCAGTCCATTGGGACACGTAATTATGTCCTACTCTTTGGTGCTTTCAGAAAGAATATTTTGGGGGAATTATTAGTTTTCTCAAGTAGTCATATGTGTATTGAAATTGCAAGATCAAATCCAAAATCCTTTGAGCTTATTTTGGAATAAAGATGCCGTGTGAAAATCATGAGCACCCTCATTACAATTACTACTTTCTAAGAAATTCTTTTTCCATGCCCTGTAAGATCAGTTTTTTTTACAATTCCTTTGTTCCCTTTTCTTTCATCTGCTGCTTTTTACTTGTCCCACTTCAGGGGAAGATAATTGAATCACCTCCGGCAGAGTGCTTGTGGACCCTATAAATTTAATGCCTCTAAATAAATTATGCATGTTACAGAGAAGTTAGAAAGAGTAGAATGGATATATTCCAGTCTACATTGTAGTTTCAGATGATTAGTCAATATCTTAGGTGCCTTATATTACTTTGATAGGGAATAAAAAAGAATATCTAGATCTTAGGCAAGGACATACAACTTTGTGCCAAATTTCAACTCTAGGTAAATACACACACACACAAATATATATATATATATATATATATATATATATATATATATATACACAAACACACACACACACACACGCGCACACACATATATATACATATATATGTATATATAATGTTTTCCGAGCTCCTAATTCTGACTGCTGAGAGATGCTGACAAAAACACAAACAAAATCCTAATACTTTTACTGTATTATTCAAGACAGTGTAGACTATTTTGCAGTGACAAATAAGGTATTAAAACCAGAAAGTTTGGTTTCTTGCTTGTATTCAGTACATGCCAAATGATTTTTCTTGCGTTTCTCTTCTCCAAATGGTGATCTATAGACCAAGATTGTTTCCATTTTGTTGTTATTTTTTTCCTGGAATATATGGCTTTTATGGTTTCTGTGGAAGAATTGAAGAGACCCAAAATGCTAGGAGCTATATTTGAAGGGATAGGTCTACCCACATTTCATAAGCCAAAACTCAGTCACGTCATTAGTAGCCTCACTGCAAGGGATCAGGGAAAAGTAATTTTTTCTGTGGGTCCGGGAAGAAGAAACAGTGTGATGAATAGGCTATATTGTCTCTGCCATAATTAGTGCTCCTATGAACCCACGTAATACAACTTAAGCTTTTGCCCTCAGTGGCACTGTCAAATAATGTTACTCACACCTGGATACCTTATGTGTCTTAGTGTTCATAACACATTGTTTAAAATCGATAAGCTGAAGAATGAAGTAGGAGGACTGACAATAACTAACTTCAAGAGTTACTGTAAAATATAGTAATCAGTAGTGTGGTATTGGTGAAAGAATGTTCAGATTCTTATTGTCAAAAGAGCCATTCTTAGGGTAATTAAAATACTCTAGATGATACTACAGTGGTGGATTCACGATATTATACATTTGTCCAGACCCATATAAATTTGTACACAACCAAGAAAAAACCATGATATAAACTGTGGGCTTTAGGTGATAATGATGTGTCAATGTCGGTATATTAATTGAACAAATGTACCACTCTCATGTGAGATGTTAATAATGGGGAAGGCTATGCATATATGGGGCAGAGGGTATATGAGCCATCTCTATACCTTCCTTTCAGGTTTTCTGTGAAGCTAAAACTGCTCTGAAAAAATAAAACCTTTAAAAAACTCAATGGAACAAAATAGAGAGTTCAGAAATAGACCCATACAAATATAGTCAACTGATCATTGACAGAAGTGCAAAGGCAATTTAATAGGGAGCAGATAGTCTTTTTTAACAACTGTTACTGCAATAACTAGATATCCACATGCAAAAAAAAATGAGTCTAGACACAGAACTTACACATTTTGCAAAATTAACTCAAAGGTGGATCAAGACCTAAATGTAAAATGCAAAACTGTACAAATCCTAAAAAATAACATGTGAGACAATCTAGGGGACCTTGAGTTTGACAAGGACTTTTTATACACACAAACACAGTCAGTCCATGAAAGAAAAGTAATTGATGAGTAAAATTTCATTAAAATTAACAGCTGATAATGAAAAATCGAGTCATAACTGAGAGGAAAATATTGGAAAAGCACATACCTGTTAAAAGGTTATATCTGAAACATGCAAAAACTGCTTAAAACCCAGCAGTAAGAAAACAATCCAATTTACAAATAGGCAAAAAACTGGAATGTACAACTCACCAAAGAAGATATACCGATAACAAGTAAGCATGCTTAGCATCACATGACATTATGGAATTGCAAGTTAAACAAAATACAACAACATATATGTTAAAATGACTAACATCTAAAACACTAAGACTGGCAAATGTTGGTGAGGATATGGAGCAACAGGAACTGTTACTCACTGCTGATGAGATCGTGAAATGGTACAGCCACTTTGCAGTATGGTTTGACAATTATTTACAATATGCTTACTATACAATTCAGCAATTGTGTTCCTTGATATTTACCCAAATGAATTGAAACCATATGTCCATACAAAATCCTGCAAATTAATGTTTGCAGCAGCCTCATTCTTAATTGCCAAAACTTGGAGGCAATCAAGATATCCTTCAATAAGTGTATGGATAAGCAGATAGTAGTATATCCATACAATGGACTGTTACTCAGAGATAAAAAGAAATAAGCTATCAAACCACAATAAAGACATGGGAATGTCCTAAATGTTTGAAAGGTAAGCATTAAGTGCATCTTCTATTGCTTAGTGAAAATCCCCAGTCTGATTCCATACTGTGCGATTTTACAATATGACATTTGGAAAAAGCAAACTATAGAGACAGTGAGATCAGTGGTTGCCAGAGGATCATGGGGAGATGGAGAAGGATGAGCACAGGAGATTTTTAGGGCAGTGAGAGTACTCTATATGGCACTGCAATGCTGGATACATGCCACTGTACATTTGGTAAAACCCATAGGATGTACAACATAAAGACTGAGCCCTAATTTAAACTATGGCCCTTAGTTAATAACAGTATATTGCTATTGGCTCATCAGCTGTAACAAATGTACCACAGGAATGAAAAATATTAATAGAGGGAACTGTGTGTGCCCATGCAGGGGAGAAGGCCAGGTGTTACATAGGAACTCTGGACAGTAATTCCTCACTTAATGTTGTCAATAGGATTTTGGAAACTGTGATCTTAAGTGAAAAACAATGTATAACAAAACCAATTTTACCATATACTAAGTGATATAAATAGAAGTTAAGTTCCTACAGCATATATCTGGTCACAAAAACATTACCAAACTTCTAAATCAAGACCCAAAATACTTCTGATTTTAAACACTGAAATAAATGTGAACTATAGATGCAATTTAAGAAAGATTAATAAAAACAAATAGGAAGTAGGGTGGTTGTTTGCAAAATGATTTTAGTTCAGGGTCTTAGGTGGCCAGAACCTGACCTAACAGCTCAAAGCACAGATGGGAACAAGCCTTGGCTGGGACACCGCCCCATTGCAGAAGGCACTCACAATGATGCCCAGGCTCACTCAGACCAGGAACCTGTAGGCATGCCAGTTCATCTAACATGCACATCTTTGGGATATTGGAGGAAAGGGGAGTACCCAGAGAAAATCCCAAAAAGACAATGACAATGTGCAACCTCCACACCGACAGTGGCTTCTGTCAGCCGGGAACTGATTATTTTTCTCATCAACATTTTAGTGAAATGACATTAAACGAAATGACATTTTTCAGGGAACTGCTGTACTTGTCTTTTTCTTCATTAATAAACCCATCTAGCCCATACTAACTTTGTTTTATCTGAGTATACCCACCTTGATTTTTACCACTGTTCCCATGCAGTGATCTCATGGATGCTTTAGCTCTGCCACTCATGGGAGGTAAAAAGTCTTCATCCTGCTGGCTCCTTGAAAAGTTTTACTAAAAAAGTTGCAGTTGATTCTGTTTACTTCTAGCCCAGTGATTCTCAAATCTGAGGCTTTTTTTGCCCTTCTGGAGACATTTGGCAATGCCTCGAGATACTGTTTTGTTGTCACAACTTGGGGTGAGGGTGGTACTACTGGGATCTAGTGTGTACAGTTCAGGGATGCTGCTTAACCTTCTATAATGCATAGGACTGCCTCCCACAACAAAGAAATATCCACTCCCAAGTGTCAGGAGTCTTGTGGTTAAGACCTCCTGTTTATTAGCTATTTTTAATAGTTTGTTGGAAATTGAATTTATCATCTAATTATCTGTATCATTCATTAATTCATTTAGTGGGTACTTATTGGATAACTGCTATAATTAGAAGTTGCAATTCATTTTTATGGATGAATCTGTACTGTGGTCTTGATCCAACCTGAGTAATTAAAGAAGGCTACTTGGAGAGATCCAAGATGGCCGATTAGCAGCAGCTCAGGGTTGTAGCTCCCAGTGAAGATGCAGACAGCAAGTGGACGCTGAACTTTCAGATGAATTTTTGTTGCCCACAGACCGGGAGATTCCCAGCGGAGGAGCCACATGGGTCACCAGCATGACTTTTTTGGCCGGTGCGGCTGTTTTGCTGGCGCCCCGGCACAGCACTTCTCGGTGTGGAGTATACGGGACTGGGTACCCCTTCAGTTGGGCTCGGCTGGTCCCATCCCCACAAGGAGAACAGCAGTTGGAAACGCTGAGGACTGAGAGTTTCACAGCAAGCACAGCTGAACCTGGAAGGTCCAGCTCTGTTGGGAAGTGGTGTGCACCAAAGGAAAACTAAGAAACAGAAAAAACTTCATCACCAGGCGGAGAGAGATCCAAGATGGCCAATTAGCAAGAGCTCAGGATTGTAGCTCCCAGTAAAAGGGCAGAGAGCAAGTGGACGCCACAATTTCAGACGAATTTCTGTGGCCCACAAACTGGGAGCTACTTACTGGAGGAGCCACACGTGTCACCAGCATGACTCTTTTGGCCGGTGCGGCTGTTTTGCCGGCGCCCTTGCGTGGCGTGGCGCTGCGCTTCTCAGTGCAGAGTATATGAGACTGGGTGCCCTTTGAGTCGGGCTCGGCCAGTCCCATCCCCACAAGGAGAACAGCAATTGGAAGTGCTGAGGACTGAGAGTTTCACAGTAAGCACAGCTGAACCCAGGAAGGCCTAGCTCTGTGGGGAAAGGGCATCCGCTGAAGGAAAACTAAGAAACAGAAAAAACTTCATCACCAACAAGCCGGACGTCCACTCAGACCCAATCTGAAAGTTGGCAATTACAAAGACAACAGGTGGATAAATCCACAAAAATGGGAAGAAACCAGTGC